>JAGDYQ010000105.1:1346522-1357783 GCA_021962125.1 Bulinus truncatus
TTTTATACATGATTATTTCCCCACTTAGCACATAGATCTGTTAGAATGTTTATATTCCTAGTAAAATATACTCAGTTGACTTTTTGATTCAGGTTTTTACTAATTCTCACAAAATGAAACATTTTCTTTAAATAGTTAAAAGTGCTTAAAATGTATTTTTTTGTAACCTTCTGTGAGCATATCCTTTCCAAATGAGTAAAGTGGGATACCATGACACGAGAAAGATCAATCGGGGTATACAAAATAATTAAAGTCAAAAGAGCAGCAGAGCTTTGTAGAACTGAATAAAGTAAATAGCCCATAGAAAGAAATTATTTAAGTCGTTAGCTGTAAAAAATGCAAATCATTATAGAAAAAGAAAAATCTAATTATATATGGTAAAAAAAAAAAGTCAACAATATTAAGGGGAAAAGATCTAAAGTTATAAAAAATGATCATACATTGTGTCAACACAAACAGCTTCCAATCCTGCTACATAGTAAAACTGATGCAAGCTAGTACACATTCCAACAGTGCTCAGCAATGTTGACAACTTACCCATGGCGCTGTTCAGGTCTACATGACTATCTCTGACATGGGATTGTTCGAATCCGAAAGAACAGCAAGATCACATTTGAGTTAAATGACGACGGGAAATTACAGTGAGCAAAATATAAATGCTAGAAATATAAGGACAATATTAGGTAAAATTTACATTTTAATATTGTTTGGTTTAAACAAACTCTTGCACTTCCTCAAGAGCACGCCGCTTCACTTATCTTAGCTTGTGCTGAGACTACTTGCTGAAAAAGATAAAGTATTCTCCCAACATATACACACTAAATGAAAATTTAGAATAAGAAACTTGAAATTATATCAACTTATAATTCATAAAAGGAATATCAAAAAAATCTTATAAAACAAAAAGACATTTTTTACAAAAAAAATCATCTAAAATTTATTATCTTATTAACAGAGAAACAAAAATAATTGACCAAATAACAATTAAATTAATATAAATATATTATAAATATATATTTATACCAACCTCTTGATAAGGCTGAGAAGGTACTCCAGACATTTTATATAGTCCCATTATTATCTCAGTGAAAGAATTTAATAAATGAATGATTTTATTTATTTTTTAAACCAACACTTGAAATAATTAGGCCCTCTGAGTTATTCATCGAAATATGGCAGAAAGGCATGCATAAATACCTGTTAGCATAATATGAATGTTGTTATAAAAATTTAGACAGAGGTATATACCTGCCAAAATGGTCTCAAAAGGAGAAGGGGAAGGTATAACTTGGAATAAGCCTGGCACTTTATTAGTCAGAGACCAATAATTGTTACTTACTTCCTGATGAGAGAGATCAACAAGGTTGATGGAGAAAGTACTCAGGGTCTACACAGAAATCTCCTAAGCCCCTACAGTAAATATTCAAAACAAGTGTTAAAGCGTGGAAAAATCACATTTTATATTGAAAAAATAAGTACAAAATTTTAAAAAAAAAAAAAAATTTTAATATTTAAAAAAAGAGTTATTCAATACTACTTAGAAAAAACGATGTGTTTTTAACAATTATGGTACAAATATTTAAAACAAATTCTGATTATCTTTTCTCAGCTTTAAGTTAGAATTTTTTTATAACTGGCAATTTTCTAAAACAATTAAATTAATGATTTTTATTAGTATACTATTTTAGAGTTATGCAAATTTATTTTTATAGCATCAGTTACTATGTTAGTGAGAATATCAGTGCGGAAACAAAATGATAATCAAATTTAATAAATAGATGAAAATAGAGTTTAATTTTTTTCAATATACTTAGAGGATAGCGCTGTTATTTAAACTGTTCTCTTTCAATTTTAATTCTACATGTATTTTGGATAGAAGTATTTAAAAAAAGAGAATATTTAGTTCACTGGACAGTTATAAGAAATGTGTGCCCAATATTAAATAAACTCTACTAAAATCAACCTCCTCCCAAAAGTTTTCATGAAATAAAAGCCTGTAAATATCTCAGACAAACGAGAGATTTTTATTAAGTAAAAAAAGTTTTATTTTAAGTACTTCATATTTAAAGCATTTCTTCGAAAAAGCTTAAATGATGATTTCACATAAATATTATTTGATATAAATGCTAAATTTGCTGACACCTCACCACTGATGATCCTAAATAAACACCAGCAGACAACCAAAGAAAGCGCTGGAGCATAAGACTGCAACAACAGCTGACCTGCGCAGAGTAAGAGTGTCAATCAGTTTTTTTTGTCATCAAGTAAAATCATAGATCTAAATAATTAGCCATGTCAAACATGCAGCCGACTGGCCACATGCAGCACTTTTCTAGAACACACACAAGGCCAGCACAAAGGATACTCTGCAATAAGTCATTTTATTTTTAAATTGTCTTTGTTTACTCTCCATTTATGGTTCTTAGGAAAGAATTAATGAGACCCTCTTAATGATGGGAGGGTATTAATTAATTAATTATAATTGAATTAATTATAAAATATACCATAGGTTAAATGAGATATTAAATCTACTATGTGGTAAAAGAGTTAATAACTATGGGTTAAATGAGTTACTAAATCTTTCATGTGTTTATTGTGTTTTTAAATACCATGTATTGCTCAAAATTAGTGAATTACTCACAAAATAAGCATTGGTCTTGATTTCAATAGTAAACCAAGTGTCATCAAGAAACATATCAATATATACATAGAGTATATCACAATGGTTATCACCCATCTGAAGAAAAAAAAAGGAAAAAATTAATTCTTTTTTTTTTGTTGTTTTTTTTTATATTCTAATATATTACCTACACAGCAAGACTATTTTCCTTGAAATTATTAAGAGGCAATACATATGGGCACTCTATCCTATAGAATGGGTTAAATTTTCAAGAAATTAAAAATGTATTCACAATTGGTTTTTTTTTTTCCTTTATCAGTTACAGGCATTTTTATCCCAATAAAATGTGCTAATATGGAAGAAACACGACTTGGTCATAGAACCCCTTCCCATCATAATTTCTTAAACTCCAAGTATTTTTGCCCTTTTGGCCACCCGGCAAAGCATTCTATAAATAGTAAAAATTGTGGTTTTGGAAAAAAAAGTGTATGATCTCATTCTATAAGACAGTGCACCAATACATTCTCCTCCAGACACAACCCATTAAATGTTTCATTTGCACTATTTTTTGTCAAAACGTATATATCCCTGAACCAAAAATCATCTAAGGTAAACATTCCCAGAAAAAGTAAAGACTTCACCTGTAGTATTCTATCTGATCAGTTAAACCTGTAGCATTCTGTATTTCCTTTTGATGGTCATCCATGTTGATAGTTCTACAGATGTCTTGAGCAACAATGCTATAATTGCGGATATCTTCTATTAGTTTAATGCCATATTCAGCAACAGTTTTATCTGGTATTTCTGATATAGCTCTTTCTAAATCATGGGACACATTTTGTACATCATTGGCAATGTTTTCTAGGAGTGTTATCTACAATCAAATATATATGTACATATTTTTTATTTATTTATTCTCACATAAATAATATTTAAGAATAGAAATTGGGAAAAAAAAAAGAATTTTCAAAAACCTACCTTCCCCAAAGCATTTGCTACAGTATTAGATGCATCAATGGCTGCTTGTCTAGCATTATCTATTCCATGATGAACAATTTCATTTTCATAAAGACCAAAACCTATTAGACCCCTAGTGAAAATTAAAATACTTATAGGCCATTTGTATGATATTAGAATGATATAACTTTGAATATACTTTAAAAGCAATTTATTGATAAGCATCAAAAGTGATCGTGCAGACTCAACTCAATTGTCTAAAAATCAAAGCACTGGTATCAATTTATGCATAAAATGAGTATGATGATTTAAAAAAAAAAAGTTTGTTGGAGAAAAAATATACAGTTAAAAGAGAGGATATATACAGTTAAAGTACCCTATAAAATAAAAATAGCTGATTAAACTGTGGGTTTTTTTTCTGTTTAGGAAAAAAAAACTGATTTCAAACTGTAACAATGTGGGATGTGCCCTTTTCCTTTAACAGATTAAGTTTGGATTTGAAGTTATGATTATTTTTTCAAATAATACTTACGCTCCGAAAAATAGCAACAAGCCAGTAGTTATTCTAGAACAAGGTGATGGTCTTCTTTTGACTTTCTCCCTTCTACAACAGCAGCGCACAAAGCAGCATAATAAGAAAAGCAGCCAAAAAAAACAGCATGCAGCAACAGGAATCAAACTCCAAAATATTACAGACTGTAAAGTTCAAGACAACGTTAGAATTAAGTTTAAAAACTGATGAAACTATTGAGAGTTTTTAACTAAAAACTTTTCAAATAAATTAAAAAAAAAAAAATGTTAAAATTTAGGAAGTGGCTACGGGCCCAACAAAAGGACTCCATATTTTTTTTTCCGGGTTCCGAAAATAGATGTGCGCATGCGCGGCAGACTGACTGCATTTTATTGATAACTTTTGTTTTTGGGGCTAGGGTTAGGAATAGGATTAGGGATAGGGGGTTAGGATTAGGGTTAGAGTTAGGGCTAGGAGCAATATCTATAGTCAGACCCTGAGTCCGACAATCGCGCATGCGCACATCTACAGCCGTAAAAAAATAAAGTCCGTCTAGAGCGCATGCCTTTTGTCGGAACCGTTGCAAGTCCGTAAAATTTAAGGTAAAATTGCAAGATAATACAAGTCACAATAAGTTATTGATAGCCACTGCCGAATAGGCAAATGCTACGGGTACGAAAAAAGTACTCCGTATTTTTTTTTTTCGGGGTACGAAAATAGACTTTGAAATTGAAAACATAACCTATTAAAAATTGAGGCTCTGTGTGGCTTGCTAGCACAATGCGTTACTTGCTTGGCCGTGACTCAATTTTTGCCGACTATGTGTGGGTTCGAATCCCGTCAGAGAAATTTTTTTTTCTCAGAATAATAGATACTAATTTAGCGCATATTTTTTGTTTTATTCGTCCGACTTTATTAACTAAAAGGATACATTCTGAAAAAAAAAAGGGTTAGGGTTAGGGGGGTTTGGGTTAGGCCTGATAGGGGGTTAGGGTTAGGGATAGCATCATATCGCTATCTGAAAAAAAAAAGGGTTAGGGTTAGCATCATATCGCTAAAAAATACGCACATCTTTTTTCGTACCCCGAAGAAAAAAAATACGGGATACTTTTTTCGTATCCGTAGCCACTGCCTATTGAATAACTTGACTTGTCTTAAGTGTGGTGTATCAATAATATCAAAAACTCTAAAAGTATGTAACTTGTGATTTTACCAAGCTAAAAACGTATATTTTCCCAACCTCTATCCCCTTTGACATTTAAAATAAATATAAATGAAACGGGTTGTTGTAATTAATACTTTTAATACCTGTCTGTATGAATCATCTGTGGGTTGAAACGTAGAATTGATTTCATTAAAGCTGAAATCCAAATGAGGAAAACCATGAAAAAATATAGATACCCATTCTACTGAATATATTGCTGAAATATCGGTAGCCATTGCTAGTATATATATTTGATTTTAAATAGAAGCAAAATGTTTTAAATCTCTAATTGTTCTTTATCACACTTCGCCATGTTTAGATGATCAAATGACTATTAGTAAACATTGTCATCAAATATCAAGAAGATTGAGCTGAAAAAAACCCAAGCATTCTTGGGATTTCGAAGAGTTTTATTTACCTACACTTTTTAATAGGTTTATGTGATTTATAGGACGATTTTATTTTACATTACAACTGAAGCCTATTTAAAATATGTTTAAATTAAATTATAATGTATTTTTCTTTTTAGAGCATTTTCGAAAAAAAATGCTCTATTGTCCCCGTTTTGTCTGTCTGTCCGTCATCACCCTAGATCTCAACAACCATAAGTCCTACACCCATGATGTATATATCATTTTGTAGGTCTTGGCCTGCCATGTGTGCAGCAAAAGTTCATTTCGCGATCTGACCTCTGGGGGACATAAAAGGGGGCTTATAAAGTACCGTTTTTTACTATATAAGCTATATTAATAAAGGAGCGCCCTATAGCTCAGCAACCATAAGTCCTAGACCCATGATGTATATATCATTTTGTAGGTCTTGGCCTGCCATGTGTACATCAAAAGTTCATTTCGCGATAGGACCTCTGAGGGCCGGGCTTCAGGGCTCCTAAGGGGCTTATGTATTATATATATAGCCCCATTCTACACCTTGTACGTTCAAGAACCCATTCATTTGGTGCGAAATACTGCAGCACGTAGTTTCAACAAGATTTATTAAGAAACTCATCAAATGAAATAGTAAGTTTGTGTTCTGAGTTTAATCGAAAGTATCAGAGCTATGCAACAATTGACGGAGTTTTCGGACGATTAAATGACTACAATTTCGAATGTTTTCAATTATGAGTCCTATTTCAGTAACCACAAACCACTTGTAGTTAGATTTAAGAGAAAATAATTTTTGTTCAAATATAAAAAAACGCCTTTATAATATTTTTTTTACAGATTTTGAATTTATAAACATTTCCAAAATTTGCAAATATTTACTGAAAGCTAACAAACGTACTGATACATAACATGAAAATGCGCTAACACGTCCTGTGTCCAAAAATGGAACAGGCTTAATTGCTTGTTTTTTTTTAAGTTCTCCTTTTTAAAAAGTTTCGTATTTTGAATATTATTTGAATCTAACTCATTTTTTGTAGATTACTCATTGCTGTCAACTGTCGGTGTGATTAGACCTACTTTTGTATTCTATAATATTCATTTATATTTATAATTATATTCAATATACATGAACACGTATATATAAGTACATGAGTAGTGTGTAATACGACGAGATGATTAGTTGTGATTTGGTTCGGCATCTAGAAAAAAGCTCATTTTAAGGGTCATTTTGTGGTTGACTCACTCAGTAGAAGTTCGAACTCGGAAAGATCTGTAATCAAAATTCATCCTATTTAATCAGATTTACATTGATTTAGAATGGCAAAGGACTTTAAAAAAATAGAAGTGAAAACTGACGCCCTCTCTCAGGCCCGTAGCGTGTTGGGGGCCGGGCCCCTCCCCCCTGCGTTTTGTCTGGCCCCCCTGCTAATTTGTTCTACTTAGTAAAATGTATTACCTGGTCCCCTGCTATTGCCTGGCCCCTGCTGTAGAATGCCTGGCCCCTCCTGTAGAATTTTCACGCTACGGGGCTGCCCTCTCTGACACATTCCCCCACAATTTAGCTTCAAAATAAATACAATTCCAGAAGCAACGGGGGCCCCTAAAAGTGATCTGGCTGCTTTCCCTAGAGATGGGCATGCTGTATATATATATATATATATATATATATATATATATATATATATATATATATATATATATGGGTGTGTGTGTATTTCGCGGTGATGTATTATACAGAAACAAAGTGCATTAAAAAAAAAACAAGCTTTGCAATTTATTTTTTTTTGAACAACTTATAAAGCTAGATTATGCTAATAGTAGGTAAAATTTAAAGCAAAAACTGACGTCAGCTCTTAAAATGACTTGTATAGTCAAGGTGCGAGCACCTTATTTGGCCTCGCCTTGATGTAGGCTATAATACAGCCTTTAGTGCCTTTACAATGACTCTCCGCACAGGGAAACACTTTATCTGCTGCCAGAGTAGAGCGGAAATTTAGGGTGTTCAGTTCCCGGTGACCTTAGATTATGGGGGGGTGGCATCTGTTTTTTTTTTTTAAATACACTTAATACCTCAGAAAAATCGTTTCAATTTCAAAACGTTTAATTTTAGAATCAATTTTTCTCCTTTGTAAATAAAATAAAATGGATATACCCTTTTTCTGAATCTCAAAAGAAAACTTGATATTTTACATTTGTTTTAGCCGTCAGCCGAGTAATGGCGTACTGTATTGGAATGGTTACTGTACTAAGTTGTATATATTATTAAAAAATAGGGGGGAAAAAGCTTCTACTAAGCTTCGAAAAAAAAAGTTGCAAAATTAATACCGGATACTTTCACTGCACAGAGAAGTATTATACAGGGCATATGTATGACCCGATTGCAAAGGGAAAGTACTAAGCAAACACAAAAATAACACACCTGATGATCGATTTTTCAAAGCATGTTCGCATTCTAAGACTTAATTATATTTAGTTCGGGCTTTAAGTTGTTAGACTTTTAAGGCTTTCGGTTTTCGAAAAAAGGGGCGGCATTTTTAAACTACGCCACGGGCGACATAAGAAACGTAGCTGGTCTACGCTAAAAATAACAAATCGTTCAATAAGTCAGGCAAAAATGTCTACACTAGAAGCGCAAGCGGGAGGGGGGGGGGAGGTCTGCCCCAGGCGGAACTTTGTCGGGTGCCGCAGAGTTTCACATCGTTTATGTTTTGAATATTTTTTTCCCTTTGTAAACGATTTAAAATGAATCACCCCCCCCCCCCCCCCAAAAAAAAAAATTAAATAGATAGCACATCTACCAGATCCCTACAAAAACTCGAATGGCAGAGATGTGTCACTCGGTACTTGTTTTACCAGGTATTATAGGCCTACTACTTTTTGAAGTACTTGGATCTTGAGAATTTTAAATTCATAATCTTACTTGCATTTCGAAATAAATTAAAAAAAAAAGTTTGTAATCGTACTCGTACTTGGAACATCTTTGTTGAATGGTAGCAATATGAAGTACAAAACATAAAAGTCCTAACATAATATAATAATGGAATGTCTTATTAATTGACATAGTCCTATGCTTTTCATTTTTAATATACATAGATGTTACTCTTCATAGTGAATGAAATATGCTTTATCAGAATTTCTATACGTTTCAGAGTGTTAGCTACAATGTAGGCTATGTAAAGAATCAAAGTGAGCTGATTATAATATTAAATTAATAAGATCGTTGACATGTGACCACTGCCACTGGGCTACGTATCAGACACCGGATAGACTTCACCAACGTTTTTTGAAAGACTTTTTTAATTACAATTTTTTTTTTTAAATTTGACCCAACTTTGACTTAAGCCTATTCAAAAAAGAAAATCATGAGAATAACTAATATGAGAAAAAAAAAAGCTTGAAGTTTATAATAATTAAAAAAAAAACAAGCAATTAAGCCTGTTCCATTCTGGACACAGGACGTGTTAGCGCATTTTCGTGTTATGTATCAGTACGTTTGTTAGCTTTCAGTAAATATTTATAAATTTTGGAAATGTTTATAAATTCAATTGTGTAATGCATATATCTGTAAAAAAAAATTATAACGACGTTTCTTTATATTTGAAAAAAATTATTATCTCTTAAATCTAACTACAAGTGGTTTGTGGTTACTGAAATAGGACTCATAATTGAAAACATTCGAAATTATAGTCATTTAATCGTCCGAAAACTCCATCAATTGTTGCATAGCTCTGATACTTTCAATTAAACTCAGAACACAAGCTTACTATTTGATTTGATGAGTTTCTTAATAAATCTTGGTGAAACTACGTGCTGCAGTATTTCGCACCAAATGAATGGGTTATTGAACGTACAAGGTGTATATATAATATATAAGCCCCTTAGGAGCCCTGAAGCCTGGCCCTCAGAGGTCCTATCGCGAAATGAACTTTTGCTGCACACATGGCAGGCCAAGACCTACAAAATGATATATACATCATGGGTCTAGGACTTATGGTTGTTGAGATCTAGGGTGATGACAGACAGACAGACAGACAAAACGGCGACAATATAGCATTTTTTTTTCGAAAATGCTCTAAAAAACAACACTGTCAGTTTTTATTTTTTAAGTGCATCGACAGGTTCTCGTAACTATAGCTTGGGTGCTGAACTTAGCAAGGCATCCGTGCGAATCTGTATTGTTGACTATTGTCATGAGATATGTTATCAATAAACAATAAATGTATTGATTTAAGATAGCGCACATTTGAAATGTATTGCTTATTGCATTTAAGTCGCTTTGACTGTTGGTGAGATCAATGAGCAATACTTTGGTATGTTTAACAATCAATCGAGGCAGACACGAGAAAATCAGCACCTCTGTTTCTCGTGTGCACTATGCCCACTGACGTCACAAAAGCCTTCCCCCCTAACAGTTTAGGACAACGACTTCCACTTTTGGTGTAGGCCGTACCGATTTGATACTTTGATGCCGCTTTTCTCGTTTATGCATTCGATTTCACATATTTCGGAGCTGCAGCAAACGAAGCTTACATCTTAAAACACATTTAATGTGAAAATATAACTGTTGCAGCTCAGGATTATCTGCAAGGATTTCCTTAAAATCTTAATCGGAGAGTTTGATTTGCAGCCACAGGTGGCCATTGCTTTCTAAGTCAAACGTCGGAAGAGAGAATAATGGAGAGAAGTAAGTGTCAAATATGCTAGCTAATGCTTACATATATCTTTAAACTTGCAAATAATAACTGTATATTTAATAAAATGCATCATGCAAAGTTATTTTGCTTTGAATATGTCTGCTTTCACGTGCATTTGACTTGAACATTTTATGACGAAACGAGGTCAGACAGTGTTCCAGCTAAATAAAATATTTGGTTATCTCCCTTTTAATTTAAATTATTTTATTTTTTTAAGAAAAACTTTATAGAAAGTAAAGATTTGTGTAAAGAATGCATTATCAAATCTGTTAAAAAGATAAAGAAATATTAAACTTTAGATTAAGATTTTTCTTTCTTGTTTGAATTTTTTTGTTGAAGATAAAGCATATCATAATGATATATGATTTATATATACATTATACATATATGATATAATATATGGTATATCTTCAAATTAGGCTATTTTAGTATTTAATAGCTGTTTAAGCTAAGGCAGTTAGGGGATTCATTTCTTTCTTTTTTTTATTTTAAACAATTCAATAACTTATAATGAATAAGAAATTAAGTTTAAATTATTATCAGTATAAACAATTTATTAATATACGAGTACAGTGACTTTCAAAAGTTATGCATTTCTTCAAATTGTGACTTAAAATGTAACAAAATAATAATAATTATAATAAATACAGTGACTTGATGTACATGTTAAATTTTAACTTCCTTTATCTTCAAATAATACAATTTTATTGGATGGAATGAACCAAACAATTGGTAGTTAAGACGGAAATTATTTTTTCTGCATACATTTAATTTATACACTTAACTATTCTCAGATTAAAAATTATTTACAACACAGAAACTTGATTTTGCATATGATATAAGCCTTGCGTTAATGTTTTTAAAACTAATTCCTGATTGAAAAAGGCTA